>CM029644.1:6899876-6922989 GCA_017311315.1 Dendrocalamus latiflorus | reverse complement strand
AGCGCGTCTGCGGCTGCCCCTAACATTTCAAGGGTCGGCGCGATTCTCGCCGCCATTAAGACGTCGACTCCGGACCACGAGTCTGTCGGGCCACATGTCGACTCCACGTCTATAGCGTGACCTCGAAGAGCACCTCTGCGACGAGCTCGCTTCAGACCCAACTCCGGGCGGAGACCCCGCACTCGGCTGCGGCATTATGCACGGGAACTGGACCTGTCCGGCGCCTCGACCTGTCCGCGGCGTGAGCCCGTCTCTACTTCGACTTCGACTCTGCCACCGAAGGGCCCTGTGGTCAAGGACGGCTTCAGCAACCCGCTCAACGCTGTATCCTCGACGCGGGGCGAAAACTACACCAGGCAAGGAGGCTTCATCCAGCAAAGCAGAAGTTCACAGGCCGTGGGGACGGAGGGGGCCAAATGGCTCAGCGACATGGCTTCGGCCCGTGAAGCCCGTGACCATGAGAGGCTCCTGTTGTAGGGGTGACCCCCACCTAAGCCCAGCCGGCCTGTTAGAAGACTGTAAGGCCCAAAATGGAACATGTATAATGACATAAGTGCCCTTGGGAGGGATACTTGAATGTAAGGGTATTATTGTTAAACACTCCCCATGTGAATATATATACCATCCAGGCCATAGGGGAAACCCTAAGGATTGCTCACCTAACTCTCCACTACCATCTCTCTCTGTTTGGTCTGTAACCACGACAATACTCTTATATATCAACGGTCAACTTTTATTTCTACAACCACCTTTCTATTACTAGTATAACGTACCCTAAAAAAACCTTAAAAATAGTAGCTTGACATGTTCTGATGCATATTTTATTTGTTACTCCTTCCAAAAGTTGCATGCAAAAGCACGAGATGATTATTTAGTAACTTATAAATATATATTATATTATATCCCAAATAATACATCAGAATAGACTAGTATCGATGTATTTTATATTGAGAGATAAATTGAAATGATCTCCAAAATAGAATTGACAACTATAGTTTGAAGGGGAAACCTCTGAGGTGCGCCGCGTGGCAGCAACATTGCCTTTATTTTCTTTTAGGTACTGACATCACATTAATCTTATAAAAGGAACACACAAAGCGTCCCATGTGACTAGCTAGGTTATTAACCAAGCATGCTAAGGGCACAAAAAGAAGGAATGGGCTTAGGTGCAGGGCCTGCACTTAGCCGTATACGGGCCGGTCAAAACGTGACACATGTCCCAAAATATTCGGAAAATATACTTAAAAATCTATAAAATTAAAGCAGTATTTTTTAAGTACTTAAAAAATAATTTTTAATTATTCAAAAAAAATACTTTTAAAATTTTTAAAGTACTTTTTTGGACTTTTTGGACACGTGCGGGCTAAAATGTTTTTTAAGTACTTAAAATACTTTTTTATTTTTTGGTTTTTTTAAATATTTTTTCGAATTTTTGAGACACGTGTCGCATTTTGAACTGCCCTGCATGTCACTAAGTGCAGGGCGCTACACCTGAGCCCATTCCCAAAAAGAAAGCCCTAGTGTGGACTTCAAGGTTGTGATTGCGCTCATTACTCAACATGCTTTCTGGAATCTAAGCTGCAACGACTGCTAAATTCTGCCTACCAACTGAAGGGCAAAACAATAACTCACAATCACACTGGTGAAGAGCAAAACGTAAGGTGCAACAAAATCATTTAGCTTTATTGCAAACATAAAATATATGTGTAGTGTAGATCTTGTTAGGAAAGTCCCGGTTGCCCAGCAATGTGCCATGGGCAAACAAACAATGATTACAGCCACTTGCTTTTGACTCCGCTGGTGTCAGGATCACATTCTCACTTTTAATTCACTATTTCTTAATTTTTTTCCTTTTCTATTATTTTGGTTTTTAGACTATTTTGCCCTTTTTCGTATTTCTTTGCATTGTCCATGATAGGTTAATATATTTTTTTCATTTTAAAATTTTTAAATTTAATTATGCTAAATAAGCTACCATTAGCTATATTAAAAAAAATAAGTTAGCTACAATGAAAAACTAGAAGCCATCGTCAAGTTGAGCGCTCACTTAAATCCTAGAGAGGAGCACAAATGATAGAATCATGTATATCGGGTTAAATTTCATTAATAATTTGCATTGCTACAAAGTACAAAGACAACATAGGATAAACTTTGGGAGCTGTTCTATAGGATCGTCGTTAGCAATCAGAGGGGTGGATGATTGCAGTACGCACGGAACATTTTTCTTTGAAATCTGCTAAGTTCTAATTTTTCAACCTGCCAATGCACCAAGGAAACAAAGACAAAAACAGCAAAAAGAAGACAGGAAAAATGACATTTTTTACCTTTTCTTTATACTGTTGTTAATAGTAATTTTTGTTTGTTTGCTTGTGCAAACCTTGTTGAGTTGGTTGCTTCAAAAATAAAGTAATGCTTGCTGTGTCTCTTTTTCTTCACGTGGAACTAGCTAGCTCAACTCTCTGATGCCTTTTACGGTGTGTGCGCAGCTCGAGAGCCACGGCAAAAAAAATATTGCGCACAGTGATTGAGAACCTTTTCGCCCAGAACCACGCGTTAACTCTGGCAGTGCTCTTCTTGCGCGGATCGTGCAGGCGCGCATGAGAAACGCTGACCGAGGCACCCACGTCATGCACGAGCTCGCGTGAATTGAGGACCGAAGCGACGTTGCCAGACGCGCCGTGAACCGAGCCATGCATGCTCGATGAAACGAAGACGATGAGAGCAAGGCTAATAATACAGCCAGCAAGCGGGCTGTAAGGTTTCTTGCAGTTTTCTCCCAGCCCACCCATATAGTAGTTAGCTCTTCATCATTAATACATGGCCCACCTGTCTCTCTCACAAAGTTTCTTGGTTCTTGTGTCCAAGCCGGCTGTAAGCTTACAGCCCGCTTATCCTCTCTCTCCTCCTCTTCTCTCCTACACGTCAGCATTTAGCCAGCTTACAGCCGATTATTATACTTGCTCTGAGACGAGACGTTGCAGCAAGTGATGCGACTGTGACAAGCGAAGAACCGAGACTAAAACCAACTACGCCTGCGCACGAGAAATGAGGAACAAGACGTCGCCGATGTTGGCTTCAGGACGAAAAGATCAAACGCGCCGCCACCTCTAGAATTTTTTTCAAAATTAATCTATGGTTTTATTTCCTGACACCTTTAAACCCTAGCACAAAAATTGCATATAAAAAACCACAGAATTAGCATCTAACATCATCTCTATTTATAGTCTAGGGTCTAAAACCTGTGCTTATCATAAGCCTACGAGTTTTAATCCAATTTCAATAAATAAGAAACCCGAAACCCTTACTAACACGGGTTTTCTAAAATTCCAACTTCTCCAACTTGTTACATGTCCAAGCCTCCAGGACCGTACCTCCTGTAGCTTCTCCACGCATCATCCACTTTTGATCTCCATGTGCTCCAACATGAGTATAACCACCTCGTGACATCCTCGACTGCATGAACCTCAGATTTCCCCCTCTTAGTCTTGGTCTTCCTCGTCACCGACCATGACCATCTCCACGCCCAACCTGCACTGCAAAGACCAAAGAACGTTTTCTCAGCACAAATTCTCTCCAACTTGACCAACATTAATCTACACACACGCAACACACCACAAGTAATATCACAACCAATGTTATCAATTATTCATCATCTACATTGTCAATCATTCATCACCAAAATATCTCAAACCTAGCCACGTGATCTAACATGTTCTCCTTACTTCTAATGGCCTCATTACAAACAGATACACCAGAATTTAGAACGTCAATGCAGCAAAGTAAAACCGCCTTCCCTTTATCGTGGTTAGTGCCTTAATTAGAGCAGTGTAACTTGTACAAAATGCATGATTCAATATGGTTTATTGACTATCATAGAATAAAATGGGCATTTGGATAAATGCCACTACAAAGTTCCACAGATTGAACCTAGCCACGTGGTCTAACATGTTCTCCTTACTTCTAATGGCCTCATTACAAACAGATACACCAGAATTTAGAACGTCAATGCAGCAAAGTAAAACCGCCTTCCCTTTATCGTGGTTAGTGCCTTAATTAGAGCAGTGTAACTTGTACAAAATGCACGATTCAATATGGTTTATTGACTATCATAGAATAAAATAGGCATTTGTGATAAATGCCACTACAAAGTTCCACAGATTGAAAAATGCCACTGAATGTAGAACATCTTATTGACAATCGATGGCATTTCTCAAAACCACCATCATTTACAGTGGCATTTTACTGATTTCCCTAGAAAAATACTTACGTGGTCAGATCATTGAACAATTGGAATGGTACAACATTGATCAGACTTGGAAAAACCTTTTCACTATGAAATAAACACACAGGAATACTGGACTCTGAAAGAGAATAGCACTGGTGAAAGTTAACTTCACCAGGGGTTCTGGTCCTCAGGAACTGGAGGAGGCTCCTTCAGGATACTCCATGGCTTGACTGGTTGACGCCGCCCCATCGGGAAGTTCTAGAAGGAATCGAAGTGCTCGTAGAACACGTAGAACAGGACGGCCGACGCCAAGAAGAGAGCCAAGAGTATAAGCCAGACTTGCCACTCTGCAGAAGAGAAACATAAACAGGTTGGTTAGTAAACCATATCACAGGAGGGGCCAAAGTGCCAAACAGCATTTGCTGAGACATGTACCTTTCCAGTCAGCAGGCACATTGAGCTTTGTCAGCTCTGCTCCCCATTGATGCGATGTGGATATTACAACCCTGGAATATCAGCGGGCATGATGCAATAATGGAAAAAAAAGTCTCAAAAATTGGACGAGGACAGTGCATTTCATCTTAGGAGATGAACAGATTGTGCATAAAAACAACAACATTGCATAAGGGCCTGATGAACCCATCTTGAGAAAAAAGATAAATCTTGCAATCTTTTCAGAGCAACAAGGTGGACTAAGCTAAAGCTAAACTACTCAGTATTTACAAGCTAGACAAGGGAGCTGATGAAACTTCAAATTCGCATGGTGCTATGGGAAGAGATGCATGTCAATGAAGGCATTCATGGGCATGTCCAATCAATAAATGATAAGCAAGCATAAATAGCTAGATCTAGAATCATGGCACCGAAACTATGCCACCTACCAATCGATGCATTAACACTAAGAAAGCATAGTTACTTAGTTATAATGTTATATACCTGGTGAAATAAGCAACCAGAAAAAACAGAAGTACCCCAAAAACTAAGAGTTATACGATGCTAACAAACATGACATCTTCAGAAATTTCCAGTTCTTGTTACCTTTCAGTAGGACGAAACTCAATAGATGAAATCGGGGAACCAAGATGAACCTTCTTGCTCCAGTGAGAAACCTCCATCTTCTTTACATCCACAGCAGAAAAGTCACCATCGTGGCTTCCTCTGAAAGAAGTACAAACCCATGTCGGTAACACTACACAAGAATTGGAAGTCTAAAAGATGCTAACCAGTACTAGGGTACCACATGTATTAGCAAATAAAACAAGATTCCAGCTGATGCTGTCATTTCATATCTTAAAAGAAGTTGTAGTGTTTGTGATCTTTTTCACTTTTCAGAGCTATGCAACACACTGCCCTTATCAACCAGAGTAATTTTTGTATAAGAATGTACAACCAATGCTTTCTAATAGGAAGTGACAATCATGTCAATATACTAGCTTGAAAGGTGAGTGTGTAATCAGAAATGCAAGGAAGCAGGATGATAATGAAAAATTGCCTAAACTCTTCAAAAGGACAAGTTACTAGGAAACACTGGAGTTTGATAATGTCAAAATTTGTCAATTGTAAATGTTTCTAGATATGTTAAATGGAATCACATAACTGCAGTAAAGTACTACAGTATGAGAAGATAAGCAGTATTTTATCTACTTACAACGCCAAATACTTCCCATCCATGCTAACTGAAACTGTGGAGATAGGTTTTCCCAGAAGTCTTTTGTACCTAATTCTAGTCCAATCACTTATGCTCCAAACAACAGTTACAACTTTGTTACCTGTTCCAATGATGAACACAGATCTAGTTAATGTGGGCTCATATGAATACATCTATTTCTTGACTTCAATAGAAAGCATACCTTTTGCAACTGTGCAAAACTGGAATGGTTTCATGCCATCCCAAGCAAAGCGGCAACACTCAATCTTCTCGTCCTGTATAGAAAAACAAAAGGACAAAAAGTTAAGTTTCAGCCATCTCAACAAGGAAACATGGAATGAAGAAATTTATCATAGCATACCGAAGATCGAGTCAAATTGACCAACGGTACCCCCTCATCTATATTCCATATTCTTGCAGAACCATCAATGGATGTTGAAACTAAAAACTCTAAGGTACAAGAGAAAAGGCAGTAGCATTATATCAGTGGTGCTGAATAAAGCACAGGGACAAGAGCCAAGGACCATAACGCCTGATATGTAGGTTTGGAATTATTGCTACATTATCAATGTTCTTGGTTCATTTAGTAAGACAATGCCTATGTGAATATGTGATTGTGTCCATTTGCATCAATACTTTAGTTCATCCAATTATGAAATACTATGGTATTATTTTGCAAAACATAAAGGAAAAAAATACGCTTCCACTTGCCCTAACCTGATATCCATGTCTCGGAAGGACTTATGAGCTTTGGGTTCATCTAAGAGCACATTCATGCTTGGCCAATGAAATATTCTGAGATGCCCATCCTGTAGTGGTACCAAAAAAACAACTGTAAGAATCATAAGCATTAACTGCGTATCAGAAAGTTTAGCTAGAAGAGTAGTGCTACAGACAAGAAATACATTGGACAAGAGCATTAGACCTCAAAAAGTGAACCAGCTGGAAGAAATAGTCTAACAGAATGGTATAACAGTGCATATTGATGTTTTAAAAAAAACTCACACGGGTAACAAATGCCCTTCTTATTATGTATAACATAAAAAATAATAATCAAGCAATAGAAAGGGGAGAAAAGAAACAGAAAAAAATTGACCCTTGAGGTAAAATATCAACATAGGATAATCTGATGCCTCACCACCAATGGCAACTTTAGAACCATCTGTGCTGAAAGCAAGACATTTCTACGGTCCAACGGATTCAAGTGGTGAAGCATCTCTTGGAATAAGGCAAACGGTATACTTTTCAAAAGGCAGTTTCAATAGCCTACAATTTTAACATATGGTTTAAGTCCTAGACTTCATGAAAGCAAACAGAAAAGGAAAAACAAAATGTGACAGTGCAGATAGGATTTAACAAAGAAAGTGAGGGAGAATATGTGTGCTGCTCTAATGATCATTTCACCAGTGTAGTTAAGCCTACTTTGTGTTAAGCAGAAAAATATAACAAAAGAAACACCAATGCTGACAAAATAGCACCAATTGGGTGGACCAATTGGATGGTATATATAAGTTTGTATGAAGTCTGAGTATATTGCAATAACTCAAAAGGCAATATATAGGAATACAAGGACTCAAACCCTAAAATAGGAAAAGATCTAAATACCCTTAACACCTCCCCAAATATAAGGCGTATGTAGTGGCGGACCCAGGATTTGAATTCAGGGTATGCCTAACTAAAAAATTATTATCCAATGTGGTATAATCTAACACAAAAATTCGGTAAACGGTTCGATAAAAAACATAATATATCTAAAAGATCTCATATGGAAGGTGCTATGGATGCTATATACAAGGTCATATGCATCACTCCTGCTATATTTGAGCTAGAATTCTGATTTTGTACATACAAAACTTGAACTAGTTGGCAGCAATATAGCATGAGAGAAGTCCCACTAGTTGGAAGCTACACAGTAAAGCAATTATGCAAAGGAGAGAAAGGAATCGCCGCATATTCATGTACAAAAGGAGTTACATAGTTTACCTTTCCATTGCGCCTTGCATCTGAATATGGAAGGTTGCAGACAACCACCACCCTCCACAGCCCAACTCTTTTAGAACTATCAATGGTGGTAGCGTTCTTTATCGCAGCTTCAGTTGCTTCATCCACAAACATAAAGAAACATACAGTGTCCTTTGAAAATTCAATGATATTTTCTGGTTACTGCATGATATCATAATTTCCTGGTGATGTGCACAGAATTAAGAAACTTTACATGCCCTTGGACTATAACTGACCATAAATGGAAGGTAATTACCGAAAATAGCTGAAGCAACAACCGTGCCCTGGCATTGCCGCATCTTAGAAAGATCAGCTTCATCTATGCCGAAGCCAGTATCATGACCAGACGTCTTACCTCTCACAAATCTAAAAGAAGATGATGAACATGGTCAGCAATAGTATAAACTTCTGTAGATTTTGTAGGTGATCATAATGCAAAACTTGTTAAGACAAAATAGCCAAATAGACATACCCACAATTACATACAATCAGTGAAAGCACAGCACAGTAGTTCACAGTCACACAGAGCACAGCAACCCGGGAGCAAGGTCACCAGGACGGCGCCACGGCGGAGGCCACCACACCTGGACTCGCTGTCAGATCCAGCAAGAATTCTGAAGAAAAGAGAGACTAAGTCTGAAGAAAAACTCTCCGTCCAGACTCTGTGTGAGGTTTTATCGGCAACGGCCAGGATGTCTTCTATTACTTTAGAGATGTATCAATGGTCCATATTAGTTCCAGTAATGCTAGTTTTAGCTGGGAGTGAGTTTACTTTGTTTAAGGCTTAATATGGTGTTAATCTGGATGTGTTACTGTAATGGCACTTAAGTTAATTCCGAACTGTACTCTGATATATACGCATAATGCAAGGGAACGGCTCACGCCTTTTGCCGATACCTTCTATTGTCTTAGCAGTAGCTGTAACTTTCCCTTTGCTCTCTCTGTTTTCCCCTTTCTCCAGGCTCCCAGCGGTGATTTCTTCCTGGAATCGCCGTCGGCAACTTGGGATCTGACACTCGCCGGCCACTGCCAGCGCCGGTGCCGCGCCGCGCCGCCCTCGCGCCCTGGCGGAGGCGGAGGCGGAGGCGCCGAGGCGGAGGGCGGAGGCGCCGAGGCGGAGGACGGAGGCGCCGACGCGGTCACGCGGAGGCAGAGGCCGGAGACGCCGAGGCGGAGGCGGACTGGCGGAGGCGCCGAGAGAGCCTGGCGGAGTGGAGGCGGATGGGCGCAGGGCGCTGGCACTGGCGGTCGGCGCAGCGTGCGTTAGGGGCTTAGGGCACGGGATTTTTTTGGGTCAAATTGTACTGTTGCAGGGTAGTCCTGGGCCTATATGGACTACCTGCTGGGCCCGCCCCTGGGCGCATGCAATAGCATTATATTTAAAAAGGGTTGATACTAAAATAGAGAGATCCAAAGTCTGTGTCTTGAAGGTGTCATCGTAGCGTGCGGCTTTTGGAAAATTGTGTTGAGTACCAACCATCCGGAATCTACAACAACCCAGAAAGCACCAAGTGCAAAGCTGGAAAAGTGGAGGTAAGCGGGAGCAAAGTCGACCACGACAACACGATGAAAAGGATATATAAAGTGACATAAATAGAGAAAGCTATCAAATCAAGCTGAAGAGAGAGATATAGAAGCATAGCGGTGCAGATCGAAACCCAAGACGGCGGCGGTGCAGTGCACAGGAAGCGCGGCGGAGGTGCGGCGTAGAAAAAGCGCAGCGGCCTTAGAAACTCGGAGCAGCACCTCAAAAAGAAATGGCGGCGTCATAAAGACTTCTACGAAGAGCAGCGAATACGGTTATGCAAAAGGAAGGAGAAGACCACATTCATCTAAGAGGATGGACCGTGGTTAGCAAAGCAATTGACCGACTGACAAAGATTTTGTGGACTCGCACGGTTTTAATGAACTGAAAAATTAGATGCTACAGACTTGATAAACACAACAGAAGACTCAAAATGAAAAGGACTCAAAGATAGTGGGTTCTAGCATCCTCAGCTCCACCACCACTTTTGTTCCACCCATCTCCTCAGCATCCTCCCGACGGCGAGCGAGCAAGGATCAAACAAGCACACAAGTAGTAGTAGTAGTTTCAAAGGGCTACTTCCATTCGCCACAATGCTAGCCAGGGCCAAGCCCGCCTCCCACACCGCCAAGGCCGCCTCGGCACCGAAGCACCACCAAGCCCGGTCCAAGAGGATGTCGGCAAGGCAGGAGAAAAGATAGGCGTAGTCGGATCTGCGTGGAGGAGGACAGATCCATACCGGGGAAGGAGCGGCGACGGTGGCTCCAGGCGGGACGGCGCAGGCACGGGGACCGGGAGGCGGCAGCTGAATCCAGGCTTGGCAAAGCCAGAGGGGCCCGGATCGAGGAGGACCGGCGACCCAAGGACGAGCGAGGCAAGGCTGGATTTGGCACAACCGGCACAGATTCAGGAGGGGAAGGCTGCTAGATCCAGTGGGGACGACATGGATCTAGCGCGGGGAAGCCAGATCCGGGGTGGGGCGACATCGATGCAAAGGTGGGCGTGGCAGTTGGATCCGGGCAGGGCGACAAGGTGATAGCCTGATCCGGCCGGATCTGGCGGAGGCGGGCGCAGCGAGTCATCAGTGGGTAGCGGCAACGAGGATCCAGAGTGAAGCAACGCCAGCACGTGCGCGTCTAGGCGGTGGTGCGGTGGAGTTGAGCGGTGGCCAGAAGAGGTGGCTGCCCCTAGGAGTGGAGCACACTCCTCCCGGGGGCGGTGGTGGCGACGGTGGCCAACGATGACCAGCGGCGGCCGGAGCGGAGGCTAGGTTCAAAACCTAGGCTCTGCTACCATGTAAGTTTGTATGAAGTCTGAGTGTATTGCAATAGCCCAAGAGGCAATATATAGGAATACAAGGACTCAGACCCTAAAATAGTAAAAGACCTAAATACCCTTAACAACATAAACCTTGCACAGCTATAAAGCATAAATCACATGGATATTGTCTCATTCTTTTAAGATTGTATCTCATTATATGAATCTATAGATAATATGATTATTAGCTATACTAAATCTTAATAAATTCAAAGTGGAAACATTATCTTTTCTCCACAAGTAATGAAGCATGCATTTGCTACTGTAATACCACTACTAGGAGGAGAATGAGAAACTCTTGTTGTTGGACACTAAGGAATTGCACTTTTGGAAGGTTTTGTATGTGGCAACCCGTGTCATTACCATGGGGTAATAACACTAGTCCACGGATTGTTACTTGTAATTTTGGTATAACGCCACATTTAACAAGTAACAAGCCAATCAAAGTGGTTGTAGCAGAAATAATAATTAGAGACTGAAAGTACAATATCTATTACAAACCATAGGTGACTTAAGATCAGGCCACCTAGTTGTTCTGCACTATTACCATACATTTTGTCTAGTACAACACAAAGTGCTACACCAGGGGAAGATACATATTTATTTATGATATGGTACCCGTTTGTCCAGTACGACAATCTAGAGGTTGTCTACTCCTCCCAGCCATCTGATACGACCTCCACCTCGTCATCATCCGTGATCTCATATCCTTGGGTGTCCTCATTATCATGCCCACCCTCTTCAAAACCCAGATAATCTCCTGTTGAGTAGGGCTCTGAAAGGGGGAGATTTAATAGCAAGAGTGAGTACAATGTACTCAGCAAGTTTATAAATAATGATGAAAGTTTTATCCACAGTTCTGCCCAAGTTATATCTGATCCAATTTCCAAAAGACACAATATAAAATTTTGAAAGGTTGGCAATGTTTTAACTTGTGAAATTCCTATCAATCATTCTAGAACAAGAGAAAAAACTAGTGTTTTTTCCGTAGACTCTTATCCAAGAGACTAGCATGAATTTATGATTTTAGTACTGCACAGACTTGTATCACTTTACCCATAATTATTCTGAATTCTTATGGACACTGGTCATTCGCATTTCCTTTGATGCGACCCCAAATTCAGAATACATAATGTTTCCTCGATTCCTATTACTACATCTCCATCCGACTATATAGCCGTTGGTCGAGTGGTTCTGAATGCTTGACACTCCACACACGCTAATATAAGCGACTTGGGGCTCCCGAGTTTTCTTACTAGCCCAAGCCTCCTTCCTAATTTATTACTTACCCAGCATGGAGATAATAGTAATAAAAGAGAGTAACATGTTCCGCCCATTCAGCACGGGAGTATGGTTGATACTGTTTTACGGTTTATTTCAGAATGAAGATTGTTTCCTAGTCCTTATATAATAACCATATGTGGAGGGTCTCACCTGCCTCTGAACTCACAACTAGAGCACCCTCTACCCTTCTGTATTATTTACTTTATAGTCTACTACTCCTCCATTGGCCCCTGTTCTCTTTTGATTCTTATCATGTTATCCATCCTTCTAATCAATATCTTTTCTTTTACAAATTACTTTCAATGCAGCATCCAAAAATTAGAAATAACTGTGTCAAAACAAAACATTTCATGAACCACAGCAAGCTTGACAGCCTGCTTTACTTGCCTAACTGAGATGTAGCGATCTTAGTGTTTGTTTGGACAGCCTCCTCCCCTATAACCAAATTCCCTCCTACATTAATTTAAGATAAGAAATCCTATTTTTAATTTCTAATTATATCTTAGATTAAGCAATAACCCTTGCTAAAACTTTAATATTTTTGTCCTCTAATATGCTTATGGTTATTATTTACAGAGTATGTTTTGTTAACGATTTTCTTATACATTTTAAACTGGTATAAATACATACATACATATATATATATATGTATATTTACATTATTATTAATTTTCTTTACTGTTTATTCCTCCGCTGGACCTTTTCTGAAATTGATTTACGGCTAATCTAAGCCTGCTCGGCCTTACTTCCCAGCACACGGCCGAGCCGGCCCAAATGGCCCCATTAGGTGCCACGGCCGTATGATCTCTGGCCGACGCCCTCTTCTCCTTGCCCCCTTCTCCTTTTCCTCTCGGCTTACTCCCCGAATCCCTCATCTCCCATTTCTTGGTGACTCCGCCGAGCCTTCTCCCGTCGACTGGTGCTGCGGACGACAGGCTCCTCGCGTCGCCTCCTACCCCGAACTCACCTCCCTTCATCTCTCCTCTACTCCCCTTCTTTACGTGCCCTCGATGAGAACTCGGCTCGCCCCCTTTTCTCAGCTTTTGCTGCAATCTAAAATTGGCCAGTCCTCTTGGTCGATTTGAGGTGTTGGCTTCATGAATCTGATACGGTGAGTGAGTTTTGGTTTATTGGATCTGATTTTCCCTTTGCTACGATGTTCTTGCTGTGGATTGGTAGTGAACTGGAGCTTTGTTGGATCGAAATCGGCAACAGAGGGGGGTGAATGGTGCCGTTTTTAAAATTCCCCCAAAGTTTTCGCGAACAACTCAATCTTCGATAGCTATAAAAAGCTATGAAGAAGATGATTTAAGCTCACTGGACACTAAGCACAATTTTGCTGAGAAACTGAAATGACTTGGTGTCTAAAGAACTAACTTGACCACAAGATTAAAACAGTTTATGCTTAACAAAAACTTTCTCTGGAAAGCAAAGTGAGGCAAAAGAAAAGAAGGAGCAGACTGCTGGTTTTCTTGAGCTAAAACAGAGCATGAAGCGCTGCAGTTTTGTAACTAAAAACAACACACTAAAAAACTGCAAAAGTATGCAGTCCGAACAGCTTTTGTTGAGCTGAAACAGAACATGAGGCGCTGCAGTTTTGTGACTAAATCAGCACACTAAAAACTGCAAAAGTATGCAGTCCGAACAGTTTTTTCTTGAGCTAAAACAGAACATGAGGCGCTGCAGTTTTGTGACTAAAATCAGCACACTAACAGCAGACTGCATTCTGATTAATCAAAGCATACCGAGGTGACGTGCAGTTTTGTTTTGGCCAAATAGTGCAGGAATCATAATCTTTGCCAAAACTGAAAATGCTAGAAGTCAACCAAAATAACATGCAGTCTTACTGCCGGTTTAGACATGAGAAGAAAAGTCACTTTTGGAGACATGAACCGAGGCTACAAAACCGAGAAGAATGCTGGCTGAAAAATAGAGAAAGAAAAGAGAAACAATTAAAAGCAAAAGAAATAAATGAAAGAGGAATGCAGGGAGGAAAGAAAAGCAGACAAGCAACAGGAATCAGATGGTGTCTTGTCGGCTCAAAAGATACCAAAGAGTCTCAAAACCGAAATACGGTTAGACCAATTTCTGCTTTCTACAGTTCATTTGAATGAGACTTCAGACCAAAGAAAAGATAGACTCTAAGAACAGGAAGAACCAAACAAGAAGATTTCAACTTAGAGGGTCAACAAGGAACCAATGCAGAAAATTAAAAGAGCACTAGAACAACTCAAGTAAAATCTCTCATATTGAAATTGATACGGAGAGATATGCGATTACAAAGAGTTGTTCTACAGCCTTCTCAACCCAAATAAGAGCACACACTCAAGAACACACCCTCAACATCCCATACACAATTAGGATTTGAGGAACTCACTCATACATGGAGGGCAAAAACACCAAAACCCTCTCTCAAGCCATCTCTCTAAAAATCTCTCTTATTTTCCATGAAAGCTACTAGAGAATACCCTCTCTATTTATAGCCTCCACTAATGGGTTTACAACCCACTTTACCCATTAGCTCTCAACAACTCATGGCGCTTTATCCACAATCCACTTCCTTTAGTGCAGCTTTGCGTATTCACCAAAACGCCCCTCGTGCACCTTCCAGGAAGCTTCCTCATTTCCTTGCCCTCCAAGCCACGCAGCCACCTCGAGTCCTCGTCGTCTTCGGCACACCTCGACCGCTTTGACCTCGGCACCACCTGCGCCTAGTCCGGTCATCCCGTGCCTCGCCACGACTCCACCTCGACGTCCTGCAGCTATCACAGACAAGAAACAAATCACATAGCACCGCTCGAAGTATTGTAACCATACATTAGCATCAGAAGACATACTCAAAACCCAAACCGATCGAAACGAAAAATAAACGACTTAAGCACGTTCGACCTAGTTTGACCAAGTCCGACCGAAGCCGATTGCACCGCGCAACGACATGGCCCGAACCACACAAACCAAACTCGACTTTCCTAAAACAGATGTCAATTACTCATCACACACACGGGGTCACCTCCACATGGTCTATCAAGCTTCAAGGGAACCTTTGGCCGGTCAGCACTATGCGACCAGTCAGCACTCTACGCCTTACCGTCGTTGCCTACAAGCACCCTGGCAGAGCCGAAGCTCCACCGATTTCTCGCCCCTTATGGCTTGAGTATCCCAGACAGCGGTGTGCTACCGGTGCGCCGCTCTGGCGTCGTACCTCGGTCCTCATCAACCCACTTCTTGGTGGTCCTTCGCCGATCTCCTGCGCCACGGTGGCCATGAACCACCGACGATGTGCCCTACTACCTCAGCTTTACCTAGTCCTACTCCCCTCCCTACTCCTGCCTTATGCATTGTTTATTTGTGTAGACTATGTGCATGTCTTGATGATTATTCGCAAGAGTGTTGGGGGTTTAGTGAGCAACCATGTGGGGGCCTGAACATGGACATTGCGCTAGGGAACAAATGTCGATGTTTAGGAGCTCATGATTGGCCGCTGAGTCCTCTGTTTTGTAGGGTTTTGTGGTGAGCAACCATGGGTTGCTTGGGGCTTGGACATGCACTGGGTAATACCGACGCATGGCCCCAAGGGCACACTGGATGGCCACCACTCATCTGCTATTCTAGTGTGGTGAATGGATTGATTTTCTTATCTTGGCTCTACCCACTAGCTTTAGTATTAACAAACAGGATGGATGAGGGTTTTCTAGGGCTTTACCTTACTCGTTCTATCAACTCAAAAGGGTGGGATGTTTGTGCTTGCTTGGCTACTCTATCTTGCCCTTGGCTCTATGATGTGGCTGGCCTCTGGAAGTACTCCTTGGTTGGGGTACTTGCCGGTCATCCTCTTGTCCTTTGGTCTCCTTGCCTTCGTCTTCTGGCTATGGTGATGATAATGGAGTGCTAGGGTTTATACTGGATGGTGCGGCTTCCTGGTCATTGTAGTGGTTTGTATGGGATTGAATGGCGAGGTCGACGGTTTGTGTTGTGTCTTGATGGTCTGTAGTGTCTCTATATAGTTCTTCCTTTGGGTTGCGAGCTCATGAGTTCTCTGGTGTCTGGGAGCGGTGATGCAGGGTGTGGTATTGACTGCCTTTGATGGCAGAGGGGGTTGTGCTGTGTGGGGAGGTTGTGGGCAGTGAGCTTCTAACTCTTAAGCTCTCACTGCATAGCTTTTGTTGGCACCTTTGCATGGCATGGCCTTGCCTTGTGCCGACTAGTGGCAAAAGAGGTGGAATGTGGCTCTATTTTTTTTGTTGTCTATCCTGAGAGTTGGACTGATGGCTTTGGCTGGCCATGGTGGTGATAGATGGCTTGTGCATGTTCTTAAGAGGAGTGACTCTTCTAGTATGGCTTCAACAGGTAAAGAGGTAAGAAGGTAATTTTGAAAATACCAGATGATGAACATCTAAACACGCGAGATGGTGCTGATTGGCCCCAACAATCCTGGTATCTCTATGTGCGTTTTGCCCAAGTGCAAAAATTATAACCAGATTTCTGACGGCAAATTTTACTACTCAATTTCGTTTTAGTTTTGTTGTCTTTTTGGCTAACTATTTGACACAGGTATTTGGTGGCTGTGTTGATATGGAGTTTTGATGTAGTTTTGTTGTAATTTATATTTGTTTGACTTTGTTGTATGAGATAAATGCTAAGTAGTAATATTGGGTTGTAATCCATATTATAAATCTGAACTGAAATTGTGTATGGTGAATTTTTTGTGAGATTTGTTATTGTAATTGAGTCCTTTCTGCAATTCAAATTTTGATTCTAATATATTCTCATTTGATTTGTGCAAATGGAAATTTAATTTATTAATGGTTCCTTTTTAAATGTTAATATTTTTATTGACATATTAATTGTCTTCTTAATAGTGTGCTTTAGTTAATTAATTTTGAGAGTTCTCACATTGTATATCTTCAGAATTTATAAACCTCAAAAACTAACACAACCAACCGCACGAAACCCCTCACTCAATTGTATAGGGTGTTCTATTTAAGCCTTTTGGGTGTTTGGGAGTATCACACCACAAAGAACTAATAAATAGAGAAACACTACTATTTTTAATTTGCACAAAGTATGTGCAAGGAGAACTTGAATCAACACTGCTGCTAATAGTGAAATAATCAGTACAGTTCTCTAATATCACATAATGCCACTCAAAATTGTAAAAAGTACACCAACAGAATTCTTTGGCAGCTTTTCCATTAACCCAGTTGTGTCCTGTTCTCCATAGTAGTATAACTCAAAACGTCACCAAATCTAATTCAGTGATATTATCAGTTGCCCTGCAGCGGTGTTCCATCTATCCTCACCGAAGAAAAAGCTCGATTCTAGAGCATCATGAGAGGACGCTACTGCTCCAAATTAAACTATACAGGACGAAATTGGTACCTCCACATCAAGGACCGAAACCACATCTCGGGTTCAGCTCCGGCCGCTGAGAATTTTGATACCACACCCATCAAACATTTTGAAAAAAAAAGGTACAGTTGTCCATTTAGTTTTAGGTTGCAACATCCAAGCTAACTCCATCCTAGCTGCTTTTTACACACAAAACAACCAGCTCCAGACTCCAGAGAACCAAACCAATTTCCTTCTCTGGAGTACCAACCTCCCTGGAACGAATACCATACATGAACACAGAACCTTACCTCCGGCACATAAGCTGAATTCAACAGAAAACAATCCAAATTTGGATCAGGGCACGAGCACCCAGCTCTGAATCTCCCAATCCATCGCCGAACCAACCCCCCTGACCAGCCTCAAAAGTTCATCACCAACAGTCAGTCAGTCAGTCAGTCACCCAGAGGAGCAGCCGCGGTAGTTCGTCTACTTCTCCAAATCCCCTTTTACCACCTAAAAAATCTCTGAAAAAGCAGAAAAATAATCTTCTATAAAACAAATTCCACCATCTTAAACATTCTGTAACAAGAAAAACAACAAAGCTCTATTGGGTGTGCGGCATAACCAAAGATGCAGAAACGACCAAACGTATGGGCCGAGTAGGTCAATCCCAATAAAGTCGACTTAATGTGCTAGGAGAATATAATTTTTTATCCGTAGCAAAGCACGAGCATTTGGCTAGTTATATACTATTTAATAGACAATATTATATATGGTTTTCTGCGGTATATACTATTGTATAGATAATTATATTGACAAGTTGTTAATTGTAAAAGGTTATACAGACAATTATATAAATATTCCATTGTATGAGTTGCCTTTAGTCTTATTTATAATAATATGGATGTGTATTATAAATAAATTATAAATAACCGTCATCTATATTATTGTATATGCCATTATATCTTATGTAAGGATTGAGGAATTATGCATGGGGCCAAAGGATATATGCTTTTGCTCGCACACGCGGCACGCGGACGGGTTTGTTATTTGTTGACTTTATCCTTGTCAACGCCAGTTGAGGATTAGGCTAATTTCAGTTTTTGGGTTCCGACTTCTAGAAGCTAAAATAAATATGTCGACTTTTAAATTGACTTTTTATCCTTTTCTTTTCCCTTACTCATTTACATTGTTCGTGGAGATATAACGGTGTTTTCATTTTTTTCTTATTTTTTAATTGAATTATTTATAACAAGCAAACAACTAGTTGGAGCGGGGCTCTGGCTTGGTTCAATGATTTTGGAGAGTATGTAAGTATTGACCTCCATGTTCTTATATGTGTTGTCTCCATGCCAAACTGTAATGGAAGGTCAACTAGCCTACCAGTCTTCCGATCTGCTCTGCACTGGTCAACTGCGGATAGACGAAGAAGAACAGGGTGCGAGTATAATCCATCGAGACTAGAATTTTTCGGGACTATTGTGCGGACAGCACATTATGAATGTTATCGAAACGTGTAAGGTTAGTCATGGAGAGGTAATTGGACTGATCTTGTATATAGATTTAGAAAATTGTCGACTTTTACGAGGTTAAATCTTGGATCCCCTTACACTCGTACAGGAGTTTTTCATTAAAGGAAAACAATGATCCTCTGCAAGGCAGTAGTTACTAGTTACACAATGACACTCAATAAAACAGTGCTATAAGTCTATGTCTCTGCTTTTTTTATGGCTTTTTATTTTGATTTTTTCGAAAGTCAAAATAAATAGAGGGCTCTTTTAAACGATTTCTCAAAACCGTTTCTTTAAATAGTTTTTAAGTCCAAAATTATATATGCTGTTTACGTTAATATCTTTACCATTGTCTTAAAAGAACACAATGAAAATCTGTTTAGTAGCACTGAAAGTTCACTGCTTCCGGAAAATACCACTAAAAGAATCGGGCTCCGGAAATTACCACCAAAAAATACAATTTTCTTCGGGATTTAGCATTCTGGACAAAAATGCCCCTCTCCCTCCCCTCCCTCACCTTCCTCTCTCTTGCGCCGCCCCGTCCGCCTCCCTCTTCCCCCACCTCTTCGCCGCCGCCCGCCTCCCCGCCTCCTCCCTCCTCACGCCGTTGCCTACCTCCGCCTCCTCCTCGCCCTCGCCTCCTCCTCGCCCCCGCCTCCCCGCTCCTCTCCCCGCGGCGCCCCGAGCGGCAGCCTCCTCCTCGCCCCCGCCTCCCCGCTCCTCTCCCCGCGGCGCCCCGCACCGTCCGCCCCCTCTTCCCCCACCTCTACGCTTCGGGCGGAACGCGCGGCGGCTTCGGGCCGAGCATCCACGGGCGGCGCGCACGGCGGCTTCGGGCCGAGCTTCCTCGGGCGGCACGCGGCGGCTTCGAGCCGAGCTTCCTCGGGCGGCGGAGGTAGGCAACGGCGGCGGAGATGGGGTGCGCGGAGAGGGAGGAGGCGAGCAGCGTGAGGAGGGATGAGGCAGGGAGGCCGGCGGCGAAGAGGTGGGGGAAGAGGGGGGCGGACGGCGCGGGGCGCCGCGGGGAGAGGAGCGAGGAGGCGGGGGCGAGGAGGAGGCTGCCGCTCGGGGCTGCCGCTCGGGGCGCCGCGGGGAGAGGAGCGGGGAGGCGGGGGCGAGGAGGAGGCTGCCACTCGGGGCTGCCACTCGGGGCGCCGCGGGGAGAGGAGCGGGGAGGCGGGGGCGAGGAGGAGGCGAGGGCGAAGAGGAGGCAGAGGTAGGCAACGGCGTGAGGAGGGAGGAGGCGGGGAGGCCGGCGGCGGCGAAGAGGTGGGGGAAGAGGTGGGGAAGAGGGAGGCAGACGGGGCGGCGCAGGAGAGAGGAAGGTGAGGGAGGGGAGGGAGAGGGGCATTTTTGTCCAGAATGCTAAATCCCGAAGAAAATTGCATTTTTTGGTGGTAATTTCCGGAGCCCGATTCTTTTAGTAGTATTTTCCGGAAGCAATGAACTTTCAGTGCTACTAAACAGATTTTCCCTAAAATTTATTAGTCACGACGACTATAATAGGTAGGATGTGTGATAACCACGTAGCCATATCAGTGATCGAATCACCGAATTAATCCGATAAAGGTGTCCACTGTTAAATTTTGCAACAAGCATCCGCTAAATAGGATTTTCCAAGAAACATACGATTGTGCGGAAGATTATATGTAACTCCCAGAAACATAGGATTTTCCAAGAAGTATCCGCTAAGGACCCGCTTTTGATTGGCAGTTTATAAGACGGATTTTAGAGGATTTGTTCAATTTCTCGTAAAATTCATGTCATTTCAATTGAGCTGAGAGTTACATTTGACCATGCATCAATGTGTTGTGTGGTTTGATAGATGAAACACTTCAGGCGATATTTAAGAAAAACAAGGTGGAGTGATTAGAAAGGCCTTTTGACATTTTTCATGTACCAAAAAACAGGAATGCATGGTTATATGCGCCTAGTAAATGAAACAGCGCTAAAAATTCAAAAATTCTGAATTTATTTGAATTTAAATTTTTGTCAAATCCGAAAACTCTAGCCAAATCCTACCTTTTGTTTCAGGAAATTCGCTTTCCATTTGCTAATGTGCTCTCTTACCACTGCGCTGTCGCCCCTATTTCCTCTGTTGCGTGCCGAGATGTCGTTCGCACTCGCCAGTGTCACCTTGCCCGTCGTCGTTAGCAGTCACATCAAAAGCTACATAGCAATTGCGCCACCTCACCGACCGCTCGTACCCCACCTTAACACCATCATTGACCATGTGCCGCGTCACTCCATAGTCAACTCGTGCCACCACCACCTCTCACCACCAGCCGCCTGACATGCACCACAATGTTGCTACTCACCGCGCCAACTCACGCGCCTGAGCCAGTGAGAGGATAAGCTTCTCTCACCGTTAGCACAACCGCCAGCTCCACCACTACAGCGCAAAAGTCGCTCGTCTGTCTACACCATCGTCCACGAGCTGGGCGCACCATTGCGCCGCTCCTGGCACCACCACCTTTGCCGGCTATAAAGCCAAGCTTGGCAACTAGTCACCACTTTTCACACTACCCCATAGCCACCATAGCCTTTTCTTCTTCCTCACCAACCAAGACGTGTCGCCGACACCCAATTCTTCACCGGTGAGCTCAAATTTGATTCCTCACCGTTGCCTACTCTCCAACCCAATTAGCTGCACCCTTAGTATCACCTCAACCCTACGAACCTATCCCCAGCACCCCGTCAAACCTCACCGCCCCTAGCTCGCCGTTGTCATGTGCCATCACTCCTCCACCCATGGTTACCGTCGCTAGAACTCCTTGGGCCATCCCAAGCTAAGCCATCACAGCTGCCAGACTCCTATCACCTCCTAGATGCTTGAACCATCCTCAATTTGGTCAAATCCTCACCGCAGCTCAACTGTGTCGTGCCCGTGTTCTAGCCAAGCACTGTTGTCGCCAGCTGTCTCCAAGTCATCTCTACTTGCGTGTATGCCTAAAATGGATTGCTCGCTCTATGTTGATACTTGCCGCACCACCGCTCACTATCGTTCACTGTTGACATCATTGAATTCGTCATCACCGTCGTTTCCTATGTCTCGGTGGCCATGAGAGCAAGCTCTGATGAGAGCTGGGCTGAGTGCTCTTTGGGCCACCAAGATAGGCCATCGAAGCCAGCCCGAGCCATCCTTTGGCCCAATCGTTCAACTGGGCCAACCCACATTGCGCAAACCTAATACTATTCAAAACCTAACCAAATACTATTCATCATCAGTCTTTTATTGTACAACCCATTAGGTTCAGTCTAAACTCATCACTATTCACCAAACCCGATTTCTAGAAATAGTGGCAACATGGTACTGTTCACTCACCCTGTTACTATTCACGCAAAATTTGTTAAGCCTATTTATACTCGTTTCGACTGTCTCAAGCCCATCTAACTCATTTTCAGCTCCGTTCAACCTAACCAAACACCGCTTAAGCCTTAACCACTCAAACCCTCCTATGTGTATTTTTTTGTAGAATTTTCTCTTTTATCCTCTTTTATTTTTGTACCCAATTTGCTTTCTTTCGAACCCAGACTTATTTGTTTCTTTCTTTGCGATAGCATCCACTTTTGTTAAGTAGATCGCCAAAGGAGATAGTCAAGATACAGAAGAAGTAGATCTAGTCGAAGACTACATGCAGGAAGGAAGGTCACATGTTTTTAATCATGTTAATCTCGTATTATTAACTTATCATTACCTTTATTATTATTATTTGAGCACTTTTATTTACATAAAATAATAGTTTAAAATGACATGATAAATAGTTAGATCCTACCACTAAAAAGCCCAATCATATTTGTGAAGGCCATATTCACCTTGACAACTTTGGTAATTAATCATTGTATAGATAGCTAATAACAGATTTGACAACTAAAATGATTACTTGAACTACAAAGAATAATTTGGCTTCACGTGGGTAGATTTTAAAATGATACTAAGGGTTGAGACTACTTGGTGGGAAGGCACTAAATGGTTGGAATCCATGAGCTTACCTAGGATTGAGGCTTTTGTATGATTCTGGTGGTATCATGCTATAATGCACGTGGTATGTGAAAGATAGGCTCGTCTATGGCAAGTAAGGACTAGATCCTTATACCAAGTAAGGACAAATCGCTCAACCACAAGCTTGACTTGTCAATCTGGTCAGTACACTACTTGATTCGATCAAATATCTACAGGGGAGAATGTTATCCCTGAGTTTCAGGATGGCACACGAGAAAGGGGTGAAATGAAAATTGGACTGGTAATGCCGCTTGCCATTATTCACAAC